>JAKOOJ010000023.1:7549334-7574334 GCA_022577455.1 Arizona elegans
GGAAAGGAGGAGGGAGGGAAGGAAGGAAGGAGAGGGAGGAGGGAAGGAAGGAAGGAAGGAGAGAGAGGGAGGAGGGAGGGAAGGAGGAAGGAAGGAAGGAAAGAAGGAGGGGGAGGGAAGGAAGGAAGGAAGAGGAGGAAGGAGGAAGGAGAGGAGGATGAAGAGGGGAGGGAGAGAGGGAAGGAAGGAAAGAAGGAAAGGAGAGGGAGGGAAGGAAGGAAGGAAGGAGAGGGAGGGAGGAGGGAGGAGGAAGGAAGGAAGGAAGGAAGGAAGGAAGGAAGGAAGGAAGGAAGGAAAATTTATAGCTCAGGGTTGACCTGAGCGAGGGGTCCTTGGTGCTCTCTGAGCTGGCTTGTTTTCTTGCAGTCGTTTCATGACCCAAACTAGGTAACATAACCAGGACTAGCCCTGATGAGGTTACCTAGTTAGGGTCATGAAAATCTGCAAGAAAACAAGCCAGCTCAGAGAGCACCAAGGACCCCCTCGGCTGTATTTTTTTTTAATCTCCTCTTGGCTGCTTTATAACCTCCCCACCTCTCTCTCTCTCTCTCTCTCTCTCCCCTCCCCTCTCTCCCTCCCTCTCTCTCTCTCTCATCTATTGCCATCCAGTCATCTCTCTTTCTCTCTATCCATTATCTATCTATCTATCTATCTATCTATCTATCTATCTATCTATCTATCATCTATTGTCATCCAGCCATCTATCTATCTTTTTCTCTCTATCCATCCATTCTCTCTCTCTCTCTCATCTATTGCCATCCAGTCATCTCTCTTTCTCTCTATCCATTATCTATCTATCTATCTATCTATCTATCTATCTATCTATCTATCTATCTATCATCTATCTATCTCTATCGAATCTATTCTATTCTATCCATCCATCCATCCATCTAATCTATTCTCTCTCTCTCTATTCTCCATCCATCCATGACTATTCTCTCTCTCTGTATCTATCTCTAATCTATTCTCTCTCTCTCTAATCTTCTATCTATCTATCTATCTATCTATCTATCATCTATTGCCATCCAGCCATCTATCTATCTATCTTTTTCTCTCTATCCATCCATTCTCTCTCCCTCTCTCTCTCTCTCTCTCTCTCTCTCGCTCTCTCTCTCTCCCTCCCTCCCTCCCTCCTCTCTCTCTCTGGTACCTTTCGGCCCCAATCTCACCATGCTTTCTGGTCCTGCCCTGCCCCGCCCTGCCTTGTTCAAAGCCAGAGCTGCCTGCCTCCTCCAGCACCCGCAGGTGAGATGCAGTGTTGATCTGGGAGAAATGCCTTGTCATGTACAGGATTCAAGGAGTCCCTTAATTTTGCTACCTGGATTGGCGGGCGGGTGGGAGGGGGGGGAAGGAAGGAGAGAGAGGGAGGGTTAGGAGACATGGCTCCCATCTCCCCAGCCCTTTTGCACCAGCCAGATCTTTTCTATGAAACCCCCTCCTCCTCTTCCTCCTCCTCCCCCTATACCAATTCATCCGAGCATCATACCTTCGTGGGAAACGGGGACACCCATCTCACCCCAAACTCCCGGCTGATCGGACTCCCTGGAGCTGGATTGTGGGGGAGACCAGCTAGATCAGGCGGGCACTGGAAGAGGGTGCCCCCCCAAGTAATTTTGTGGTTGCAATTTATTTATTTATTTATTTATTGGTTCGATTGATATGCCGCCCTTCTCGGAGACTCAGGGCAGCTTACAATGCGTTAAGCAATAGCCTTCATACTTTTGTATATTTTTATACAAAGTCAGCTTATTGCCCCCACAATCTGGGTCCTCATTTTACCTACTTTTGAAAGGATGAAAGGCTGAGTCGACCTTGAGCCTGGGGAGATTCGAACTTGCAGTAATTGCAAGCAGCAGATGTTAATAACGGTGCTTTAGTCCACTGTACTACAGGCTCTTATACTTTTGTATATACCTGCTTAGTAGGGCTTTCGGCCCCCCCACCTAAGCGGTGTTCTTCTTTTTTATACAAAGTCAGCTTATTGCCCCCCCACACAATCCGGGTCCTCATTTTACCTACCTCGGAAGGATGGAAGGCTGAGTCAACCTTGAGCCTGGTGAGATTTGAACTTGCAGTAATTGCAGGCAGCTGGCAACTTAAGTGCTACTTTAACAGCACTTTAGTCCGCTGCCCCACCAAGGCTCATCACATCACATCACATCAATGATTAATGTGATCAAGCATTGCATTGCATCTGTCAAGTTTCCGAAAGATGCCCTAATTAATTCGTGAGCCATGATCCAAACTTCAAAGGAAATATATTCATTTATTAGGAGCAACATTCTGGCAATACTCGGATGCAGTTAGGACTGATCCTACGTAGATTTACGTTCCCCTATGACCCTGTCTCTCCCCTCCTCTCTGGCCATGTCATAAATCACACTCTCCAATTAACCACTTTGGCTGGCTGTGAAACCTAACACCCTCCTTCTGACTGCGGTCAGGAAGAATGTATGGAATTCACTTCAGTTCTCCCTCCCTCCTGCTCATGGCAACTTGAAAGCTTTGCAAGTTGACAGCGTCATTGCATTGCATTGTCCCCCCTTATTAGGGGAGGAAGTTAGGTGGAGTTTTCTCCAAGGGTGGAAGGTAGGCAGCCCGCATTGCTATCCTTTCTCAGTGCTCCCTTCGAGGGAAGCGGATCCCTAGTCTGGAGGAATCTTCTCCCAGGGCACCAGGGCAGAGGGGTGGGGGGAATCTTGCCTTCCAGACACGGTTGGGGGGAGTGTCTTCCCCCCCAAACAAGGGGTGGGGAGAAAAACAATCCTCCTGTTTCTCTCCCATCAGATCTGAAGGCGAGTTTGGTCTCCCCTGAAAGTTTTTTTTGACCACGGATGGCCTTCTCCTGGGACTATAAATCCCTCCAACTCAAGTCTGCCAGAGGGCCCAAACACCTTCCCTGTCCCAGCAGCCTCCACAGGACTATGTTGTTGTTAGTTGCAAAGTCATGTCTGACCTATTGCGACCCCCATGGACCATGTTCCTCCAGGCCTTCCTGTCCTCTACCATCCTCTGGAGTCCATTGAAGCTCATTGAAGTCAGCTTTGGTGACTCCATCCAGCCACCTCGTTCTCTGCCGTTCCCCTTCTTCTTTTTGCCCTCCGTCTTTCCCAGCATTAGGCTCTCTTCTCCAGGGAGTTCTTCCTTCTCATTTGGTGGCCACAATATTTGAGTTTCATCTTCAGGATCTGGGCTACAACTATCCAAAAAAAAAAAAAAAAGAGTTGGGTACGATGGGACGCGGAGTCCTTCCCACCTGGCGGGCAGCCGGTTGCAAAAGAAGGAATGCAGACAAGTGTCCTGAATTTTTTCAGCAGGTTAACCTTCATAACGTACAAAACGTAAACTTATTCAAAGCCAAGGACAAAGGGAATAGCCACATTCCTTTCAGGTAAATTGGATATTTAATCCCATTCTTCCATAGGTGAAGTGTCATCATCTCCTTCCAGCGGTGGCATTTCTTCGGTAACTGCTGGGCTTGTTTCCTCGGTAGCAGCAGCATCTTCATCTATGCCCAGGCCAAGTTTTATCATTCTAGAGATACGGTTGGCATATGGGCTTCAGGTCCTCTAGACTGAAGCCGGGAAGACAAAAATGCAGTCTCATCCAGAAGGATGACCAGATCCTTCAATGACTTGTCATTCTTGTCTCCTTCTTGCCTTCTGTCTCAGTGTTTCAATGATAGAGAGGTCAGGAGTTATCTCTCATGATCCTCTCCATGTTTGCAGTCCAGCCATATGAGAAGAGAGCCTTGGTGGCGCAGGAGACTAAAGCTCTGTTAAGTAACACCAGCTGCCTGCAATTACTGCAAGTTCAAAATCTCACCAGGCTCAAACTCGGCCTTCCATCCTTTCGAGGTAGGTCAAATGAGGAGCCGGATTGTGGGGGGCAATAAGCTGAATTTGTATAAAAAAGAACACCGCTTTGGGGGTGGGGGGGCGAAAAGTCCTACTAAGCAGGTATATACAAAAGGATGATGGCTATTGCTTAACGCATTGTAAGCCGCCCCGAGTCTCCGGAGAAGGGCAGCATATAAATCAAACCAATCAATCAATCAATCAATCAATCAATGTACCGATTACAATGCAGCATGGAGGAGTAACCAATCTACAACCTTCTCGACTTTCTTTTCAAGTAGATCTTTCATGAATCTTGCGGAGACTTTCCAAAGTAGCTTTCTTCTCCTCCTGTTTTTCTTTTTCTCTTCTTCGTCTTCAGGAAGCTCCAGACCTCCTTTTCTTGCTGACTCCAAAGTCTTCCCCCCTCCTATTCTTTCAACTGTTGTACACAATATTCATCAATAGGGTCAGACATCATCATCATCATCATCATCATTATTATTATTATTATTTATTTAATCTTTAGTGAGATTCACAGCCTTTGAGGCTGGTTAATAGCTCAGCAGCTCGAGTCCTAACCAAGGACCTAGGAACTGTTAAGGTATCGTCGGAGGATGTAAGTTGTTCCGAGTAAGGTGGTTTTTATTATTATTATTATTATTATTATTATTATTATTATTATTATTATTATTATTATTTAATCTTTAGTGAGATTCACAGCCTTTGAGGCTGGTTAATAGCTCAGCAGCTCGAGTCCTAACCAAGGACCTAGGAACTGTTAAGGTATTGTCGGAGGATGTAAGTTGTTCCAAGTAAGGTGGTTTTTATTATTAATAATAATAATAATAATAATAATAATAATAATAATAATAATAATAATTCAATTTGTATGCCGCCCCTCTCCGAAGACTCAGGGCGGCTCACAATGCATTTAAAATCATTATAAAAAACATTAAAACATTAAAAACCTTAAAAACATTAATGACAATCCTATAGATGACTTCCAACAAGCCACGTTTGCGAAGTCCGCTCGACAAATGCAGAATTAAAAGGCGAGCCCATTTCGTCTCGCTGCTCTTCTCCCCCTCCTTTAAAAAAAAAAAACAAACTCCTTTGCCAGCTTTCCCTCCCCCCCCTTCCACGGCGTGGTCTCGCCCTCCCCTCTTCTCTCCCCCCCCCTCCCCAATACTTTACAGCACTGGATTGTACCATCCTGCCTCCCTGCCGAGGGAGAAGAAGGGAGCCTGCATACATTGCCCGAAACGGGTGCCAGGCTGTTCAGCTGGCGCTGTCCAAGGTAGGGAGAAGCGAGGGGGGGGGGGGAAGGAGGACGATGGGGGACAAACCCCAAAATTGCTGCTGCTGCTTTTCCTTATGCTGCCTCCCCACCCCTCCTCGGAGTGATGGTAGAGGCCCGGCTTTTGCCAGCCCGAGGCTGCCCAGGCGGAGTATAAAAAGCCGCGGAAGCGCAGATGGGGAACTCGGTTTGGCAAAGCGCTGTTCGGTGCTTTGGCGGTGTCTCCGAGGTGCTGGGGAAAAGATCGCCGGCAATCTGTCCTGGAGAGGAGCAGCTGCTTCTTCCTCCGACCGAGTTTCTCCCTGAGAGGTAGTACCTCTTTAACTGGGGGGGGGGGGGTCTTTTGCCCGCTGAGCTGCTCTTTGGGCAGATGGTGGCGAGTCCCTTTTATTGGGTGCCAACTGCCAAGCATGGCGCACGTTGGCGAAGGGGGCTGCCTTAGCGGAGGGGGAGATCCGTGCTTGGCAGATGGGGGCGGGAGGGGGGTGCCCCAGTGGGGTGAATGTTGATTTGGAGAGTTTGATGGTTACTGGTGAGAAGCCAGAAATTGGGGGGGTCTTCCCTGGGTCCGTCGGGGTCTTTTGGGGAGGGAGGGAGGGGAGACTCCGTGGTCTAGAGAGAGAGAGAGAGAGCCCTACTGGAATTGGGGAGGGAGGGGTTGTGTCTCGGTTTTGGTGAGACTAGACGTGGCCGCTTCCTTTGGTTGGGCTAGCTAGAGAGAAGGAAGCGCTCTCAAAAGAGTTGTGTGAGTTGGGGTGGGGTGGGGAGTGGGCATAAAGAATTCCAACTTGGCACCTTTGTGGTTAATTCCTGAATTTCTCAAAGTGGTGTGTCTGTATATCAGTCAGAAAGGCGTGAGGAAGAGGGTTGGACTCGATGACCTCCAAGGTCCCTTCAAACTCTGGTTACTGTTACTGTGTGTGTTTGTGCCTGGCCAAGCCGCCAGTTTTGGAGAAAGAGAGAGAGAGAGAGAGAAAGAAAGAGAGGTAGAGAAAGAGAGAGAGAAAGAAAGAGAAAGACAGAGAGAGAGAGAGAAAGAAAGAGAAAGACAGACAGACAGAGAGAGAGAGCCTCAGCAGGATTATTGGGGTCTTCGCTGAGAAGGTAAGGGTTGCCAAGCTAAGGAGATCCCCGGCTGTTTCCCCCTTTCCGGCTTCAGCAGAGTTCCCATTCAAACAGGCCTCGTGGTCGGACTCCGAATTCTGTGTATTTTTCCAAGGGGGGTTGGGTGGGAGGGAAGGAAGGAAGAGGAATAGGGAGACATGATATATTTATTAGTCCAATTTATTTATTAATCCAATTTATATGCCGCCCTTCTCCGTAGACTCAGGGCGGCTTACAATGCATTATAGCAATAGCCTGCATACTTTTTTGTATATATCTGTTTATTAGGGCTTTTGCCCCCCCCCCCCAAGCGGTGTTGTTCTTTACAAAGCTGGCTTATTGCCCCCACGATCCGGGTCCTCAATTTACCTACCTCGAAAGGATGGAAGGCTGAGTCAACCTTGAGCCTGGTGAGATTCGAACTTGCACTAATTGCAGACAGCTGGCAGCTAAGTGCTAGCACTTAACAGCACTTTAGTCCGCTGCACCACCAAGGCTCTTGGAAGAGATCCCGAAGGAAGGGGCTGCCATCACCTTAAAGAGCCACCCTTGAGCCCCTGTTTGCACCCCTCAATTCAAAAACGCACCCTGAAATGCTTCAGGGAAAGGTGGAATCTCCTAACTTGTTCAATCAGAACAGAGCTGGAAGGGAACCTGGGAGGTCATCTAGTCCAGCCCACTGCTCAAGCAGGAGACCCTGGACCATTTCAGACAAATGGCTGTCTGGTCTCTTCTTAATGTATTAGGGTTGCCTGCATCTCAATGCAAAGTCTCTGCGTCAGGTAACTAGGATGGGAGCCAAGCCAAGTGAGGTGAGGTTGGAACCTCTTCGTTCAGCTTCCTCCGTAATTCAGACTTCCCCTGTTTGCATCGGCTTCATCCGTGCAGTCCATCGAGCAGGCAGCCAGACAGGTGCATTTAGACTGTTGGGGGGAATCCCCAAAATGAGTCGGTCAAGGTCCTTGGGTCTCTAGCTGAAGATCTTAGGGCAGAAGTTGGATAGGACCCCTGCTAGAAGGAACTAGCTAAGCAGAGAAAAGTTGGAACAGAATGGTTTGTCCTTGTGCACAGCTCAAGAACCTGTTTTAGGGCTTTAGAATTTCGCTGTTGTCCAGTGAAATTTTGGCATTACTCTCTGTGTGTGTGCGCGTGAGTGAGAGAGAGAGAGAGAGAGAGAGAGAGAGAGAGAGTGAGAGAGAGAGAGAGAGTGTGTGTGTGAGAGAGAGACACAGAGAGAGAAAGAGAGAGAGAGTGAGAGAGTATGAGGGTGTGTGTGTGAGAGAGAAAGAGAGAGAGTGAGAGAGAGAGAGGGAGGGAGGGAGAAAGAGACAGACAGAGCAACAGAAAGAGACAGAGAGTGTGTGTGTGTGTGTGAGAGAGAGAGAATGAGTGTGTGTGTGTGAGAGAGAGAGAGTGTGTGAGACAGTGTGAGAGTGTGTGTGTGTGTGAGAGAGAAACAGGGAGGGAGAGAATGAGTGTGTGTGTGTGTGAGAGAGAGAGAGAATGAGACAGTGTGAGAGAAAGAGTGTGTGTGAGAGAGAGGGAGAGAAGGAGGGAGAATGTGTGTGTGTCAGAGAGAGAGAGAAAGAGAGAGAGAATGAGAGTGTGTGAGAAAGTGTGTGTGAGAGAGAGAGAGGGAGGGAGGGAGAGAGGGAGGGAGAGAGAGACAAAGCGACAGAGAGAGAGAGTGAGAGTGTGTGTGAGAGAGAGAGTATGAGGGGGTGTGTGAGAGAGAGAAAGAGAGGGAGAGAGAGGGAGAGAGAGGGAGAGTGGGAGTGAGAGAGGGAGGGAGGGAGGGAGGGAGGGAGAGAGAGACAAAGCGACAGAGAGAGAGAGTGAGAGAGTGTGTGAGAGAGAGAGTATGAGGGGGTGTGTGAGAGAGAGAAAGAGAGGGAGAGAGAGGGAGAGAGAGGGAGAGTGGGAGTGAGAGAGGGAGGGAGGGAGGGAGGGAGAGAGAGACAAAGCGACAGAGAGAGTGAGAGAGTGTGTGAGAGAGAGAGTATGAGGGGGTGTGTGAGAGAGAGAAAGAGAGAGGGAGAGAGTGTGAGAGAGAGGGAGAGTGGGAGTGAGAGAGAGAGGGAGGGAGAGAGAGAGGGAGGGAGAGAGAGAGAGACAGAGAGAGAGAGAGAGAGAGGGGGAGAGAGAGGGAAAGAGAGAGGGAGGGAGAGAGAGACAAAGCGACAGAGAGAGAGAGTGAGAGTGTGTGAGAGAGAGAGTATGAGGGTGTGTGTGAGAGAGAGAAAGAGAGAGGGAGAGAGAGGGAGAGTGGGAGTGAGAGAGAGAGGGAGGGAGGGAGGGAGGGAGGGAGACTCCGACCTGTGTAGCTGCCGGTGATTGCTGTAACACAGGGCACTAAGTTTGGCTGCTGAAGGAAGCAGAGGGAGACAAAAAGGGAATTGCTTTTAGTTGTGGCTGGGAGGAAGTCATGGGAAATCTTGAAGACTCGGACTTGGGGGTGGACTGTACCAAACTGGTGGTCCTTCTGGTAGGAAATGTGTTTTAGAATCCCAGAATTGGGATTTGGGAAAGAAAAGGAAAGGGGAGGGAAAGGGGAGGGGAGAGGGAGAGGGAGAGGAGAGGAGAGGGAAGGAAAGGGAAGGGAAGGGGGAAGGGAAGGGAAAGGGGAGGGGAGCGGAAAGGAGAGGAAAAGAGAGAGGAAAGGAAAGGAAAGGGGAAAGTGAAGGGAAAGGGGAGAGGAGAGGAAAGGAGAGGAAAGAAGAGAGGAAAGGAAAGGAAAGGAAAGGAAAGGAAAGGAAAGGAAAGGAAAGGAAAGGAAAGGAAAGGAAAGGAAAGGAAAGGAAAGGAAAGGAAAGGAAAGGAAAGGAAAGGGGAAAGTGAAGGGAAAGGGGAGAGGAGAGGAAAGGAGAGGAAAGAAGAGAGGAAAGGAAAGGAAAGGAAAGGAAAGGAAAGGAAAGGAAAGGAAGGGAAAGGGGAGAGGAGAGGAGATGGGAGGAGAGGAGAGGAGAGGAGAGGAAAATCTCTGCCAGTCTTCCCTTCCTTTAATTTTTCATTTGGACCAAACTCCGCAGAGGAAACAAGGCAGGACAGATTCAGCCTCACAGATAATTCACCCTAGAAATAAGGAGGAATTTCCTGACAGTTGTGGGAGCTTCATCACTGGAGGCTTTCAAGAAGAGACTGGACTGCCACCTGTCAGAAACGGTGTAGGTAGGCTCTCCTGCTTGGGGGGGGGGGGGTTGGACTAGATGACCTCCAAGATCCCTTCCCGCTCCATTAATCCGTTAAAATAACCAAAGACATGGCTTCCACGAAGGACCCCTGCAGCCAAGCCAAAGCCTGTTCCTGCTTTATCCAGAGGTTTGTTCCTCTTGTCAGTTCCCATCGCTCACCTCAGCCGCCCAATTCTGTCTCGAGCGCTTGCACGGAGGGAGTAAAATGGATATGCGTGTGTGCAAGCAGAGCCAGCGTTGTCATCTCTTCAATATAGCCCAGCGTAGTGAAGATCCTCGCCGTTGTAACCTTGGAGCAGGTGCGTGGGAGTCTTAGCGATGAACAGCAAGCGTGATAACTTGGGTATAGAAAAGCTTCTTTCCAGAAGGAATTGCAAACCCCAACGACGGCTTTTAAAAATGGCATTTTTCAATTTTCCAGGACATTCCTATCGGTGCCGCAGAACAGCCCAAGCGATGAAACCGGTCGTTATCAAAGTTAAAAGGGGAAGGGGTTGGTTTACAACCGGTCCCTTCCTTATTCTCGGGCCTCCCCTGCCTGGTGTCTGCTTTCCCACTAAAAAACAGCTATATAAGGCAGGACGAGGGATGGTGGAGGGTCTTTGGCAGGCAAATGCCGCCTTCCCACTCGAAGCGAAGCGACGAGGAGTGTTGTGAAGTCAATTCTCGGCTGTGGAATGGTGTTGAAAAAGAGGCGTGGGAGTTAAGTGTACGATAAGGTGTTTGTTTACGGAATGCATTTGCAAAATCTTCTCTCCCCGGCTTTCAGAAACGGGAGGATGGTACCGAAAATCTGCAGAGATTCTCCGTCCTCCGGGTCATGGTTGTCCTAAAAATGCTTTTTCAGGAGGCAACTGGAGAATAGAATAGAATAGAATAGAATAGAATAGAATAGAATAGAATAGAATAGAATAGAATAGAATAGAATAGAATAGAATAGAATATATGGAATGGAATGGAATGGAATGGAATGGAATGGAATAGAATAGAATAGAATAGAATAGAATAGAATAGAATAGAATAGAATAGAATAGAATATATGGAATGGAATGGAATAGAATGGCGAACAGAACAGAACAACAGAACAGAACAGAACATATGGAATGGAATAGAATAGAATAGAATAGAATAGAATAGAATAGAATAGAATAGAATAGAATAGAATAGAATAGAATAGAATAGAATAGAATAGAATATATGGAATGGAATGGAATAGAATAGAATAGAATAGAATAGAATAGAATATATGGAATAGAATAGAATAGAATAGAATAGAATAGAATATATGGAATGGAATGGAATGGAATGGAATGGAATGGAATGGAGAATAGAGAATAGAACAGAACAGAACAGAACATATGGAATGGAATGGAATGGAATAGAATAGAATAGAATAGAATAGAATAGAATAGAATAGATGGAATGGAATGGAATGGAATGGAATGGAATGGAATAGAATGGAGAACAGAACAGAACAGAACAGAACATATGGAATAGAATGGAATGGAATATATGGAATGGAATAGAATAGAATAGAATAGAATACAATACAATAGAATATATGGAATGGAATGGAATAGAATAGAATAGAATAGAATAGAATAGAATAGAATAGAATAGAATAGAATATATGGAATGGAATGGAATGGAATGGAGAATAGAGAATAGAACAGAACAGAACATATGGAATGGAATGGAATGGAATGGAATGGAATGGAATAGAATAGAATAGAATAGAATAGAATAGAATAGAATAGAATAGAATAGAATATATGGAATGGAATGGAATAGAATAGAATAGAATAGAATAGAATAGAATAGAATATATGGAATGGAATGGAATGGAATGGAATGGAATGGAATAGAATAGAATGGAGAACAGAACAGAACAGAACATATGGAATGGAATGGAATGGGATGGGATGGAATGGAATGGAGAATAGAGAATAGAACAGAACAGAACATATGGAATGGAATAGAATAGAATAGAATAGAATAGAATAGAATAGAATAGAATAGAATAGAATATATGGAATGGAATGGAATGGAATGGAATAGAATGGAGAACAGAACAGAACAGAACAAACAGAACATATGGAATAGAATGGAATGGAATATATGGAATGGAATGGAATGGAATGGAATGGAATGGAATAGAATAGAATAGAATAGAATAGAATAGAATATATGGAATGGAATGGAATGGAATGGAGAATAGAGAATAGAACAGAACAGAACATATGGAATGGAATGGAATGGAATGGAATGGAATGGAATGGAATAGAATGGAATGGAATGGAATGGAATGGAATGGAATGGAGAATAGAGAATAGAACAGAACAGAACAGAACATATGGAATGGAATGGAGAATAGAGAATAGAACAGAACAGAACAGAACATATGGAATGGAATGGAATAGAATAGAATAGAATAGAATAGAATAGAATAGAATAGAATAGAATAGAATAGAATAGAATATATGGAATGGAATGGAATGGAATGGAATGGAATGGAATGGAATGGAATGGAATGGAGAATAGAGAACAGAACAGAACAGAACAGAACATATGGAATGAAATGGAATGGAATGGAATGGAATAGAATAAACGGAATGGAATGGAATGGAATAGAATAGAATAGAATAGAATAGAATAGAATAGAATAGAATAGAATAGAATAGAATAGAATTTTTTATTGGCCAAGTGTGATTGGACACACAAGGAATTTGTCTTGGTGCATACACTCTCGGTGTACATAAAAGAAAAGATACATTTGTCAAGAATCATAAGGGACAACACTTAATGATGGTCATAGGGAACAAATAAGCAATCGAATCATATCAGGAAACAGTCAATATAAATCGTAAGGATTCCAGCAACAAGGTTACAGTCATGCAGTCATAAGTGGGAGGAGATGGGTGATGGGAACGATGAGAAGATGAATAGTAGTGGAGACTTAGTGAATAGTTTGACAGTGTTGAGGGAATTAGTTGTTTAGCAGAGTGATGGCATTCGGGGAAAACCTGTCCTTGTGTCTAGTTGTTCTGGTGTGCAGTGCTCTATAGTGTCGTTTTGAGGGTAGGAGTTGAAACAGTTGATGTCCAGGATGCGAGGGGTCCGTAGATATTTTCCCAGCCCTCTTTTTGACTCGTGCAGAATACAGGTCCTCCATGGAAGGCAGGTTGGTAGCCATTGTTTCTTCTGCAGTTCTAATTATCCTCCGAAGTCTGTGTCTGTCTTGCAGAGCCAAACCAGACAGTTACGGAGGTGCAGATGACAGACTCAATCGTTCCTCTGTAGAAATGGATCAGCAGCTCCTTGTTGTTGTTGTTTTTCCTTTTGAAGACGTTTCCCTTCTCATCCAAGAAGCTTCTTCAGCTCTGACTTGGATGACGGTGGGGAACGGAAGGAAGGGTATGCAAGATTTAGGTCTGCGAGGAATATAAATCCTTCCATTCCCCGCCGCCATCCAATCAGAGCTGAAGAAGCTTCTTGGATGAGAAGCGAAACGTCTTCAAAAGTTAAAAAAAAACAAAGCAACAAGGAAGTCCAGTTGCCTCTTGAAAAAAAACACCTCAAGGTACGGCTGTCCTTACCTTTCTGGCCTGAAAGGCACATCAGCAGAAGCGGAGAAAGGAGGAAAGAAGCAGGGACGGCCCTTAAAAGTTAGAGTACTCAGTTCATGATCATCGCCAGATTTTAACCGTTAAGCTGTTGTGTGAATTGGCCCGGTGAGCAAATCCAGCCAACCGCAGTGTATTCAGGCAAACCATGATTAGATCAACGATGGCTTAGTACATCAGGAACAATCCGATTGGGCGGCACTGTTAAGCATTGACAGAAGAGAAACCGAAGGCGACTGGCTTTTCTCTTAAAAATACGAATATTTTCTTCCCCAAATTAAACCTACTTTACTCGTTCAACCACTCCTTTGTAAGGCTTGATTTGTAGCTTAGCTATCTTAGTTCTTAGGTAAAGGTTCTCCTCGCATATGTGTACTAGTCGTTCCTGACTCTAGGGGGCGGTGCTCATCTCCGTTTCTAAGCCGGAGAGCCAGCGCTGTCCGAAGACGTCTCCATGGTCATGCGGCCGACATGACTCAACGCCAAAGGTGCACAGAACGCTGTTACCTTCCCACTTAAAGGTGGTCCCTATTTTTCTACTTGCATTTTTTTGTACGTGCTTTCGAACTGCTAGGTTGGCAGAAGCTGGGATAAATAACGGGAGCTCACTCCATTACGCGGCACTAGGGACTCGAACCGCTGAACTGCCGACCTTTCGATCGACAAGCTCGGCGTCTTAGCCACTCAGCCACCGTGTCCCTTGTTCTCAGATACAGTTCTCAGATACACGCTTCTGAAGATGGCGCTGCTCCCCGAAAGATCGTACGAGCAAACCTCGCAGCAGCGTCGCGCCTCTGCCTCCGCGTCCCGCTTTTCTTTCTTTCCGGTTCTGCTTTCGATTTTCAGATCTAAATTCTCTTCCTCGCCGAGTTTCTTTTCCTGTTATTAGGCGTCCCACCCAGTTCAGAA
The DNA here is from genome assembly GCA_022577455.1 of Arizona elegans. Taxonomy (NCBI): domain Eukaryota; kingdom Metazoa; phylum Chordata; class Lepidosauria; order Squamata; family Colubridae; genus Arizona; species Arizona elegans. The sequence continues at coordinate 7,563,298 of JAKOOJ010000023.1, forward strand.
GCCACAGGGCCCACTTTTCTTTTTAATCCTGTGTTGTCATTTGGAGGGGATTCGAGCGAGGGGATTCCCATTTGGAGGAGAAGTGGGGGGGTGGGTCTTGCCAGCAACCTCTCTTCCTCAAATCCTACCTGGCTCTTTGGCTCTGCTGTATGTGGCTCCTAATACCTGGCATTTTTTTCTGCACTGCTTGGTATAGATGGCAAGATCTGCTGATGCCAATACCCTCCTCCTCCTCTTCCTCCTTCTGTCTTCCTCCCCCTCTTCTTCCTCCTCCCCCTCCCCCTCTTTCTTCTCCTTGTCTCCTCCACGTCTCCTCCTCTTTCTCCTCATCTCTTCTTTCTCCTCCATATCTCCTCCTGCTCCTCCACCTCCTCTTTCTCCTCCTGCTCCTTCTCCATATCTTCTCCTGCTCCTCCACGTCTCCTCCTCTTTCTCCTCATCTCTTCTTTCTCCTCCATATCTCCTCCTGCTCCTCCACCTCCTCTTTCTTCTCCTGCTCCTTCTCCATATCTTCTTCTGCTCCTCCACGTCTCCTCCTCTTTCTCCTTGTCTCCTCTTCTTTCTCCTCCTGCTTCTCCTCCACTCTCCTCATGCTCCTCCTCCATATCTCCTCCTGCTCCTCCACGTGTCCTCCTCTTTCTCCTCCTGCTCCTTCTCCATATCTTCTCCTGCTCCTCCACGTCTCCTCCTCTTTCTCCTCATCTCTTCTTTCTCCTCCATATCTCCTCCTGCTCCTCCACCTCCTCTTTCTTCTCCTGCTCCTTCTCCATATCTTCTCCTGCTCCTCCACGTCTCCTCCTCTTTCTCCTTGTCTCCTCTTCTTTCTCCTCCTGCTTCTCCTCCACTCTCCTCATGCTCCTCCTCCATATCTCCTCCTGCTCCTCCACGTGTCCTCCTCTTTCTCCTCCTGCTCCTTCTCCATATCTTCTCCTGCTCCTCCACGTCTCCTTCTCTTTCTCCTTGTCTCCTCTTTCTCCTCCATATCTCCTCCTGTTCCTCCTTGTCTCCTCCTCGTTCTCCTCCTGCTCCTCCTCCACTCTCCTCCTGCTCTTCCATATCTCCTCCTGCTCCTCCACGTCTCCTCCTCTTTCTCCTCCTCCTGCTCCTCCACGTCTCCTCCTCTTTCTCTCTCTCCTCCTGTTTCTCCTCCTCCTCCTGCTCCTCCATATCTGCTGCTCCTCCATGTCTCCTCCTCTTTCTCCTCCTGCTCCTCCTCCATATCTGCTGCTCCTCCATGTCTCCTCCTCTTTCTCCTCCTGCTCATCCTCCATATCTCCTCCTGCTCCTCCATGTCTTGTCCTCTTTCTCTTCATCTCCTCCTCTTTCTCCTCCTCCTCCTCCTCCTTCTCCTCCATATCTGCTGCTCCTCCATGTCTCCTCCTCTTTCTCCTCCTGCTCCTCCTCCATGTCTTCTCCTCCTGCTCCTCCACGTTGCCGCCTCCTCCTCTTCCTCTTCCTCCTCCTCCTCCTCCTGCCACAGGCCTGCCTCTCATCTGGAACCTGTTTGCCCTTCTCTTTGCAATCCCCATTAAAGCCGCAGCTTTATTAGGCCACTGGGAGCTGATTGGATTTTTTGAGGGCTCTCCATTAGCCAAATTTGCTAAACACTCATCCACTCACCCTCACACTAGCAGCCTCTTAAGGGGGGATCTGGCATCTTTAGACAGTGTGAGCAGTGCCCAGATCTAGCCTGGGGAAAGCCTCTGCAAGCGGCCCAAGCTTAAGAGACCAAGGGCCAACCCCCCCGCCCCTTATTTTTTAGTAGGGAGGCTGTGCAGAACTGTAGCTTCAAAGGCTTATCTGGGCAGCAATAAAACATTATATTCTTGGCCTGGTCTTGTTGGTAAGCTGCCATTCGGATATACCCTCCCTGGGCCAGCCCTGGCTTAGCTTGTCCACTATCAGCCAAGGATAGAGCAGAAAACCTGACTGGCTTTGGGAATCCCCCTCCTTCAGGGAAATCCCACTCTTGAAATCCACACCTAGCCAGCTTCACGTTTCCTTGGATTTAGGATCGAACAAGCGGAAGATTATCTGTGAGGCTTCTGTTTAACTTGTATTTTTCAGCCACAAAGAACCTTCTAGAGCAGGGGTCTCCAACCTTGGCAACTTTAAGCCTGGAGGACTTCAACTCCCAGAATTCCCCAGCCAGCAAAGCTGGAGGACTTCAACTCCTAGAATTCCCCAGCCAGCAAAACTGGAGGACTTCAATTCCCAGAGTTCCCCAGCCAGCAAAACTGGAGGACTTCCATTTAACTTGTATTTTTCAGCCACAAAGAACCTTCTAGAGCAGGGGTCTCCAACCTTGGCAACTTTAAGCCTGGAGAACTTCAACTCCCAGAATTCCCCAGACAGCAAAACTGGAGGACTTCAACTCCCAGAATTCCCCATTAGCAAAACTGGAGGACTTCAACTCCCAGAATTCCCCAGCCAGCAAAACTGGAGGGCCTCAACTCCCAGAATTCCCCAGCCAGCTGGGGAATTCTGGGAGTTGAAGTCCTCCAGACTTAAAGTTGCCAAGGTTGGAGACTCCTGCTTTAGAAGGCTCTTTGTGGCTGAAAAATACAAGTTAAATGGAAGTCCTCCAGCTTTGCTGGCTGGGGAATTCTGGGAGTTGAAGTCCCCCAGCTTTGCTGGCTGGGGAATTCTGGGAGTTGAAGTCCTCCAGTTTTGCTGGCTGGGGGATTCTGGGAGTTGAAGTCTTCCAGCTTTGCTGGCTGGGGAATTCTGGGAGTTGAAGTCTTCCAGCTTTGCTGGCTGGGGAATTCTGGGAGTTGAAGTCCTCCAGCTTTGCTGGCTGGGGAATTCTGGGAGTTGAAGTCCTCCAGGCTTAAAGTTGCCAAGGTTGGAGACCCCTGCTCTAGACGGAAGGGAAATTCAGGGGTGGGTGGGCCAGAGCAGGGTCTTCTGAGCTTCTTCTGTTTTTGTACGCAAGGGCTTTGTGAGACATCGTTGCTTCCCGATAAATAATTTCTCCTTCTCTTTGGGAATGAGAGACTGATTTCACTCACACCCCCACTGCCCCACTTTCTGGCCTTGCAGAAGTTTAAAACCAGCTAATGAAGCTATTATTCCAATCAGCTGGAAAATTCCAAGGAGGATTAAGAGATGATGGCTTAGTCAAGTTGGCTATTGAGCTGAAAGAGGGGACTTATTTAAACTTGTCCAAGAAATTGAGAGAGGAGGGGGGGGGGTTGTTGCATGGCTGGAGGGGAAGGGAAACCCGGCTGCCACCACACCTCAGCCTGTCTCCAGAATTGAAACGATTGAAAATGCCTCCCACCTCCGGATCAAACTGTGTGTTCACTGGTAGACTGCCTCTGCCCTTGGAGGCTTTGCAGCACCGTTGCAAAAGTTAGGAGCCTCCGAAGAAGAAAAAGAAGAATGCATTTCAAACCTGCCTCGCCTTCACGGCAAAATATCTTTTAAGCCGGTTGCTGCCACCATATCCCGCGATAAGCATCCCACGTTGCTACCGTGTTTCCCCCAAAAAATAAGACCCTGTCTTATATTTTCTTGAACCCCGAAATAAGCGCTTGGCCTTATTTTCGGGGAGGTCTTATTTTGGGGCAAGACGGGGCTCCTCTTGCCGTCTTAGCTGATTTCCAGCTTTGTCTCCCAAACCCGAGAAAATGGCGGGGACCGGCTGCACATGCATTTAAATATTTTTTTGGGGACCTCAAGGGAAACCCTCTTCGCCTGACGCTTTTCCCCTCTTTGATGAAAAACAGATTATAAAAGCATCTTCCACCAGCAGACTTGTTCCGGTCCGTGGCTTCTGTTTTTTCTCTTAATGGCACAAAACCTTTCCTTCCCACCCATCCTCCCACAGGAACTGCTGGATATTCCTTGTCATTTTATCTCTTTATTTCCCTCACCTTCCCTTTTTTTCTCTGATCTTGCAGGTTTGTACGAACCGCTCTGACAGCAAAAAAAATCTGCCTTTTTGTACCGCATTGTCTATTTATGCCAATCCCCGATGGTATTTATTATTATTTTTTAATGTTTCTAAGACTTGATGCATCTGGTGCTTTCCTTCCCCATCCGGTGTCCCATGTTAGCAAAGGCAGATGAGAATTGTAGTCCGACGCATTTGGGAAAAAAAATCTGGAGTCGGGTACGAGAAGAATAATGGGAAGCTCTCAATTTACCCCATGCATTATTTTTTAAAATTAATTTCTGGGTATCTCTGGCGTCTCCTGGTACAGTGATGTGAATAAACTGTTTGCTTCGGCCCTCGACAACTGTGATATTATTATTATTATTATTATTATTATTATTATTATTATTATTATTATTTAATCTTTAGTGAGATTCACAGCCTTTGAGGCTGGTTAATAGCTCAGCAGCTCGAGTCCTACCCAAGGACCTAGGAACTGTTAAGGTATCGTCGGAGGATGTCAGCTGTTCTGAGTAAGGTGGTTTTTTGTAGAGTCAAAATGTTCAAGTCCGGCAAATTTAGAATTTCTAAATAGCGGGGCAGCCCTTTGGATATTGCTCCAAGGGCTCCGATTACAATCGGGACAACACACGATTTCTTTTTCCACAGTCGCTCAACTTCAATTTGCAAGTCCCGGTACTTTGTGATTTTTTCTTGCTGCTTATCTTCAATCCCTGCATCACCAGGTATTGCAATGTCAATGAACCATATTTTTTTTCTTTTCAACTATTGTTATGTCAGGTGTGTTGTGGACCAAGTGCCTGTCAGTCTGAATCCTAAAGTCCCATAAGATCTTGAGTTTCTCATTCTCTAAAACTTTCTCAACCTGATGTTCCCAGTGGTTTTTGCTATACTCAAATCCAACTTCTGGCACAATTTCCAGTGAATGATCTTAGCAACACGGTCATGGCGTTGTAGGTAGTCAGTTTGTGAAATTTTGCTGCACCCACTGATCAGGTGGTCGACTGTCTCATCTTTCTCATTGCAGAGGCGGCATTTGTTGTTGGTGACATGTTGAATTTTTGCCTTCATGCAGTTTGTGGCTAGGGCTTGTTCTTGAGCTGCCAAAATAATAATAATAATAATAATAATAATAATAATAATAATAATAATAATAATAATAATAATAATAATAATAATTATTATTATTATTTACTTTATTCATTAAACATGAAACTCAGTCAACTGGACATTTAAAAATGCGTCACAAATACTATAGACTGGTGCTAATGGTCGATACCGGTTGCTGCCAGCATCCTAGGTATCAACCAAGCATCTTATTAAAATATATGATGTTCCGAGTAGCACAGTTTTTTGCAGTTCCGCTGGTGTTATTGCAGGAAGCTGCAATTTCTTGATGTGTTTTGTAAAATTCTTGGACATGGTACCAAGAGCCCTGACGACAATGGGTATCATCACTGTGACATGTTTCATCCATAGCCATGTAATTTCGATGGCCAGGTCACGAAATTTCGTGATTTTTTTCCAGTACTTTTTTTTCAACTCTGGCATCTCCTGGTACCGCGGGGTCAATAAATAGTACGTTTCGGGTTTTAACAACTGTGATATCCGGCGTGTTGTGTTCCAAGTGACGATCCGTCTGTATTCGAAAGTCCCACAAGATCTTCACCTTCTCATTTTCTATAACTTTTTCCACTTTGTGCTCCCATGACTTTTCGGATACAGGTATGTCGTATTTTTTACATATTGACCAGTGGACTAATTTAGCAACTCGATCGTGTCTAGCTTTGTAGTCAGTTTGCACGATTTTGCTGCATTTACATATTAAGTGTGAAACAGTTTCGACTTTGTCGTTGCAAAGTTGGCAGTTTGGATTGTCGGTGGATTTTTGTATCTTCGCTTTCGTGGCATTAGTTTGTAGGGCTTGTTCTTGAGCAGCCAGTATTAAACCTTCCGTTTCTTTCTTGATGGTTCCCATTTTAAGCCAAGCCCATGTAAAATTATCATCACATTTTCCTTCGATGTTTTTCAAGTGCTGTCCACCTATTTAATCTGTTTTTCCTTATATTCTGCCTTTGTTTCCGTTGTTTTTATAATGGTCTCCGTTTTCACAGCCTGCAGCAATTTTTCTGTACTTCAGTTCACATAATGAACCATCGACAACTGTGATATCATCATCATCATTATTATTATTGGTTAATTTTTAGTGAGATTCACAGCCTTTGAGGCTGGTTAATAGCTCAGCAGCTCGAGTCCTAACCAAGGACCTAGGAACTGTTAAGGGATCGTCGGAGGATGTAAGCTGTTCCGAGTAAGGTGGTTTTTTGTAGATTTTTATTATTATTATTATTATTATTATTATTATTAATAATAATAATAATAATATTGGAAGAACTCATTCAAGGCTCTCTTCAGCCAGCCTGCAGTTTGAGAGCCCGGGAGGGTATGAAGCTAGCTGGTTTGCCTGCAGCTTCGGATGCTACGGAGAAAGGTTGCCAGCGAAACGGTGGAAGTGAGATTTGAGATGGAAGGGACCGTGCTGGGAAGGGGTAGGGGTTGGGGCCCTTATGGTGGTGAAATCTCCAGGCAGATTTTGCCCAGTCGGACAAGTAAAAAGCCCGACACGCAGCTGACTTTTATCATTTAGAAAAAGGTTGACATTGGTTATATTTTTGTATCCCTTTTCTGGGTTTTGCCTCCAGCTCTTACGCATCCCTGGAAAATGAAGTGAATTCAGTAATGGGGTTGTGGGTTGCACAAAGGCAGGAGATCAGTTTTCACTCCCTCTTAACACAGTCTGCAAGGGAAACGGTTATAAACGGTGCTTCTTACCCTGAGAGCGACGGAAGCAAGAAAATCTATGAAGCTGTGGAACACAGAAGGAAAGCTAATTTTTTTTTTTTCCTTTTGCCTCGTTCTTATCCATAGTATATTTTGGGAAGCCCCGGAGAACCATATTTATGGCTTGGCAGTCGATCAGGCGTGCTTGCTGGCAATTGACGACGGGTGACTGCAAACATGAGCAGTTCCTCTTTTCAGTGAGGGGACCTGGCTGCTATCCTGAATATTTTTTTTTTCCTGTCCCTTCTCTCTCTGGATAGGTTTCCAGCAAGCAAACCTCCCACCGCCCCAAAAGAAAGCAGGGAAAAATGACCGAACAAGAACTGAATTTCAAGTGGAGGACAAATGCTCCATCACTGGAGGCTTTTAAGAAGAGATTGAACAGCCAACTGCCTGGAATGGTATAGGACAGTAATGGCTAACCTTTTCGCCATCGGGTGCCAAAAGTGGGGGCGGGCGGGGGGGTTGTGCGTGTGCCCCATGGCCCGCCCCTTCATGCTCTCCCCCACTTTTAGCACGTGATGACAAAAAGGTTACCGGTGGGCCTGGTAGGCTGCTTTTTGCTCTCCCCACACCTGGGGAGGGCAAAAACAGCCTTCCCCCACCCAGAGACCAAAAACAGCCCATTTCCTGACTTCCGGTGGGCCCAGAAGGCCTGTTTTGCTCTCCCCAGGTTCCAGAGGCTTTCTTGGTGCCTGGGGAGGGCAAAAACAGCCTTCCCCACCCCCCTGGAGGCCCTCCGGAGGCTGGAAATGGCCTGTTTCCTGACTTCCAGTAGGCCCAGAAGGCCTGAAAATCAGCTGGCCAGCTAGGGCAACACTCATGTGCCCACAGATATGGCTCTGCGTGCCATAGATTCGCCATCACGGGTATAGGGCCATGATGGTGAACCTAGGGCACGGGTGCCCGAAGTGGCACACGGAGCCATTCCGCCTGGCATGCGCGGCGTCGCCTGTTCCTCTTCTGGGTTTCTGGTGTGCAACGATCAGCTGGCCTTCATGCGTGCGGCAGTGCTGAAAATTGGGAGAGACGATCTTTTAAAAAAAAGACTAAAAAGTAAAAAAAACTTTTGTTTTTTTTTTAGTTTTTGATCCCTGGAGCCCGGCGCTAAATGAGAAGCTGGCATATGCAAAAGTCAGAATACTGCAGGCCAGGAGTGGTTTCCACTTACTTTTGCTACCAGTTTGCAACGGGAACATGCGTGTGCTTGCTTCACTCATGTGCGGCACTTCTGCGCATGCGTTGAGCGTCCATGATGACATCCGGGTGGGTGGGCGGAGCCTCCCGCCACCGTTACTACCGGTTCGCAAGATCTGGACCGAACCGGTAGCAACCTCCCACTGCTGCAGGCCAAATGAGAGTGTTGGGAGCCAGGCTGACTTAGTCATTACAAGACACAGTTGGTCCCAAACAAAACAGTTTTATTATAACAGCTGAGAATTACTTCATTCCCAGCTTAGTCCAAATTAATTCCAAAACAAATCCTTCAGAAAAAGTGCTTCGGGCTTATCACAAACCTTTATCTTCTTTGGCACCCTGCCAAAGACCTTTCTTGGCAAAGCCCCACAAAGTTCAGAAACAAGAGATGCTGACTGGAAACAGATTGAGCAACATTGCTTTCCTACAAAGAGCCCAAGAGCCTTTGCTGCTCTTTTAAGCCTTACGGGAGGGGCCAATCATCTCCTGGCCTTACTCCCGAGTCGTCCTTTTTGCTTTAGATGCTCTTGCCTTCTGGCAGCTCTGCGCATGCACACACTAGGAACAGGCTCCTTCTGTTCCTCTGCCTCTCTGCTGTTCGACTCTGGAGGCTCCGGAGTCAGCGCATCGCTCCCAGATGGCCCTGGCCCCATCTCTGCCTCCGACGCAGAGCCCTCGTCCGGGCCTTCCCCAGCCTCCAGGACTGGCCCATGATCCTCCCCAGCCTCCTCATTGTCCGACTCCACTGCCAGCTCCGCGGGCTGCTGGTGGACCACAATAGAGAGATCCCCACTGTGGAAAGGCCGAAAATACACTGTTTGTTCCCCGCTGCTTTGCAATGTCCGTTTGGGGATAAGAATCCCTCCTCCTGGAAGCTTTTTTGGCTTCTTAGAAAAACAACCAAATTATGAGCTCGCAGCTGTGAAGCCTCTTTTAATCCTGGGAGGTTTGCCAGGAAAGATCTGAAAGCTCTTAATAAAGAAAAAACGTTGGATGATTTGTGAGAAAGGGTTATATTTATACACAACATGTCGCTTTTGGCACCTCTCTCTCTCTCTCTGTCTTGTCTTCGTTCTCTTTCGATTGATAATTTTCCTCAGGAAAAAAAAAAGGCTCTTAATGAGGTGATTCAGGAGGCAGAAGCTTTGATGGATTGAGTTGGCTCATCGTAGGAGATATAAATATAAAACCTATACCTGGTCTATGGAAGGATCTCTTCTCGGAAGAGGAGGCGGGCCGGGGAAATGCAAGGAGCCGTTTCCGCGTCTCACATTTAAAAAAAAAAATGGCTGGAGTTTTTAAGAGCACAAAGAAAAAAATAGGAGGAAGCCAAAGGGTTAGGCCACGAATGAAAAGGAAATGCCTGGCATTTTGGGGAAAACACGGCCAGATGGGAGCCACTCAAAGACTCTTTGCCAAACTTTTAGATGCATTAGTTTAGAACATGGAGTATTGGAGTTGGAAGGGATCCTGGAGATCTTCTAGTCCAACCTCCTGCTCAAGCAGCGGAAGAGGCAGGAAGGACTCTCAAGGAAAATGGATTGAGGTCTTTTCTTTCTTTCGTTCTTTCTTTCTTTCTTTTTTCCTTCTTTCCTTCCTTCCTTTCCTTCTTTCTTTCTTTTCCTCCTTTCTTTCCCTCTTTCTTTCCCTCCCTCCTTTCTTTCTTTCTCTTTCTCTTCCTTCCTTCCTTTCATTCTTTCTATTTCTTCCTTCCTTTCCTTTTTCTTTCTTTCTTTCTTTCTTTCTTTCTTTCTTTCTTTCCTTCCTTCCTTCCTTTCCTTTCCTTTTCCTTCCTTCCTTTTCTTTCCTTTTCCTTCCTTCCTTCCTTTGCTGTCCCCATATTCCTTTCTTCTTTCCTTACCTCCCTCCCTTTTCCTTCCTTTCCTTTCCTTTCCCCTTCCTTCCTTCCTTCCTTCCTTCCTTCTTTCTTCCCTCCCTCCCTTCTTTCTTTTCCTCCCTCCCTTCTTCCTTCCTTTCTTTCTTTTTCTTCCTTCCTTCCTTCTTTTTTCTTTCTTTCTTTCCCTCTTTCTTTCTTTCCTTCCCTTCCTCCCTCCCTTCTTTCTCTTCCTTCCTTCCTTCCATTCTTTCCCTCTTTCTTTCTTTCCCTCCCTCCCTCCCCCTCTCTTCTTTCTTTCTTTCTTTCTTTTCCTTCCTTCCTTCCTTCCTTCCTTCCTTCCTTCCTTCCTTTCTTTCCCTCTTTCTTTCTCTTTCCCTCCTTCTCTTCCTTCCCCTCCTTCCTTTCTTCCTTTTTTCCTTCCTTCCTTCCTTTCTTTCTTTCTCTTTCTTCTTTCCTTCCTTCCCTTCCTTCCTTCTTTCTTCCTTCCCTCCTTCCCTTCTTTCTTTTCCTCCCTCCCTTTCTCTTTCTTTCTTTCTTTCTTTCTTTCTTTCTTTCTTTCTTCTTTCCTTCCTTCCTTCCTTCCCTCCCCCCCTCCCTTCTTTCTTTTCCTCCCTCCCTCCCTGCCTCCCTCCCTTCCTTCCTTCCCTTTAGTACTAACACTGATGACGTTACCTTGCTTGGGTAATGAAAGGCCTGCAAGGAAACTACCAAACTCAGAGAGCACCAAGGACCCCTCAGATTTTTTTCCTGGCTGGTGTCAGGAAGTGCGATCCGTTTCTTAGCGGTTCTGCATGTTAAATTTAGCGGTTCACCCATTTGCCTCCAATTCTGTTCGGACCTCTTGATTCCCCTCTTCTCGTTCTAGGAATGGACACGGAGGACGACGCTTTATTGCAAGATGGGTGCGGCAATGAAGACGAAGAGGGGCCTTGTGGCCCTGGCATGAAAACCAGAGGGTCCCGCCTCTGTGGGAAATGCCAGTGGAAGCCCAAGCACCGGGCCACTTTTGTGACGCTCCCGTCCTCGGATTTTTGGACCGTGGTGGGCTGGGTCTTCACCAACCCTTATTCCGCCAGCCTCATCCTCTTTTTGGGATGTGCCATTCCTGCCGGCTTGGCCCTGACCATGTTCCTCCACTACCCCGCTCTGGACATCGACATCTCGTACAACGCCTTTGAGATCCGCAACCACGAGTCCTCGCAGCGCTTCGATGCCCTCACCCTGGCCCTCAAGTCCCAGTTCGGCTTGTGGGGACGCAGCC